>WOXC01003974.1:0-43281 GCA_011680675.1 Gymnobelideus leadbeateri
CCACTAATATAGAAACATTTATTCAATAACTTCTATTAATCAGGTACTATGTGGATGTCATTCTCAACTTTGCAGATAGCCAGTCAGTTGCCAGATTTTGTTGTTTCGAACTTTGTGATGATAATATATTGCATTATATAGCATTTTAATATTATCAACATTAAATAACATAATATACAAAGCACATTACAAATGTTTCATATCATAACAACTCTAGGAGATAGGTACTATTCTTATCTACATTTTACAGATGGGGAAACTGAGGTAGACAGATGTTAATTAACATCCAGAATCATTGAACAGCTTGTATCTGAGGTCAGATTTGATCTTAGGTCTTCTGGTCTCCACGTCCAGTGCTGTATGCATTGAGTCCCCTCACTGTCTCTTATAATACTTCTCAGGATGGGTAGGTGGTGCAGTGAATAGAGCACCAGCCCTGGAGTCAAGAGGACCTGAGTTCAAATACGGCCCCAGACATTTAACACTTACTAACCATGTGACCTTGGGCAAGTCACTTAACCCCAATTGCTCTGCCTTCCCCCCTCCAAAAAGCTATAATAACAACAACAATAATAATAATAATAATAATTCTCACATCAATTTCCTTTCTACTCACACTGAGCAATTGCTGTGAGGGGGAGAGGAGGACCTTTGCCTGAGGTAGCCTGTTCTGTTTTGAAGGCTTGAGAATGTGGGTGTTTACTACATTAACTATGTGTGCCAACTTCATAACTACTGTGATGGCTTTGACTTTCTGGTTTTGGGATTCAGGTTTCTGGTATTTTAATAAATGTTGCAGCTTTATCCCCCATGTAGAGAGCCTGTTATATTTTGTGATTAATAACCACATCAGCATATTTATAATTGCCATAGGCGTTGTGAATATTGCATTGTTGATACATCCAGCCACTTCAATGATTTTTCTCAAGTTTAGATCTTAATCATGTTATTCCCTTCCTCAGTAAACTATGGTGGCTCCCTATTACTGCTAGGGTCAAATATGGATTTCTCTGTCTGACATTTAAAGCCCTTCACAACCAGGCTTCTTTCTGTGTTTCCAGTTTTCATATATATTATTCCAGGAGTGGAGAGCCTGGGGCCTCAAGGACACATGTGGCCCTCTAGGTCCTCAAGTACAGTCCTTTGACAGAATCTTCATAGAAGTTCTTCCTCATCACCACCTTGTCATGGGCTGCTCATTATCCATCACTTAGCATGATTCAGAGACGTCAATAAGAAATGACCAGACCACGTGGGCAGTTCAAGGAAGAACCATGAACTCCATTTATTCTTAGGACTAGGTTTTTACAGAGCAATGAGACAAAGGAAGGGGACTCAAATATTCTTTCTTAGTCTGTCATATCCTGGAAGTAGCATGACAGTAAGGCTTTTGTTCTCTAGGTGCCTTTTCTTAGGAAAAGTCAGTTAACTCTTCCTATGCAGTCACATTACAAAGGATGCTCTTGAGAACTGGCTTCAAGGCCAGAAACCAAAGCCTCATCATCAAGTACATCTGCATAGGAACTGACCACCTAAGAATTCAAATATTTTGGTTTTGAACAATTAAAGTCTTGGGGCAGAGCTTATTGGTCTCAGAACTCAAACACCATCCTTTTAAGTGCAACCCATAACAAAGAACTAAGGAGCTAACTTAACAAAAAGTCGAATCTCAAGGAGCTCTTTGATATTAAAAGTCCACTATTATCAAGGTAATTATCTGAGACCTGGATCAGGCCTCCTTGGCTCCCCATACCATCTCTTGAAAATCCTGGTTTCCTTCAGATTAAACACAAATGTCACCTTCTCCATGAAGCTTTTCCAGGTCTCTCCAGTTAGTTAGGTTAGCTGTATGCTCCAGTTCTGGAAAAGTCCAGGATTGTCCATTTCCTGTGGTTAACACCCAGGTATAGCTTGGTCTGGGGGCATGGGGATTGTGGGGGACAGCACAAGGAGGTGAAAGGGGAATCAGGGAGAAGACCAGATAGTCTTAGCTTTAGGGGGTGCTTGTGGACTTCTGTTTTCCATTCTGAGGTGACAGCAGGCTTCACTCTGGTGCAATGGAGTCATGTGGGAATAGAGTCCACTTTGACAGCAGTAGGTGTAGTGGGGATCATGATGTGTGGTCCCTTCCACCTCGGCTCCAGACCATGAATTTCTTTTTACCAGCACAGAATCCCCAGGTTGAAACAGGTAAGCTGAGTCGGAACTCGGGATCAGGATCAGGAGAGCTGAGGGAAGCAGTTTTTTCTGAATCGCCAGTAGACCCTGAAAGGAACCCGCAAACTGGAGGTCCTGGATCCATGGAAAGCTGAATGAGGAGCAAGTCGGAGTCAAGAGGCAGGAGCAATCTTCCCTCCTCGAGACCTGGGGCCCTGGAATATCATCAGGGGCTAGCCCCCTAGGGCTCAGGGCGAGCAGATGCCTACCTCCGGAGGCTGAGAGCTCTTCTTATTTGGGGATCTTTGGGGTGACATGGAACACCCCAAATCTCACTGGGGCCTCCAAATGGTGTACCTTAATAAAAGCGAGACAGAAGATCCCCAAGATTAAATTTAAAAAGTGGATTTTATTACCGCGGAACACTGCGGGACTGTCGGGTCACATGGTCACCCAAATCAGACAGCCTCTCCTTCTTTCTAAACAATTCCATATAGATTATACATGTGTAGCCATGAAAACATTTCTAATTTCTATGCTTATTTTTGTTGTTTGCTTGTTTGTTTTGTTTTTTGTAGGGGAAAGGCAAGGCAATTAGGGTTAAGTGACTTGTCTAAGGTCACACAACTAGTAAGTGTCAAGCATATGAAATCATATTTGAATTCAGGTCCTCCTGATTCCAGCACCAGTGCTCTATTTACCATGCCACCTACTGCCCACATCTCTATGACTAAAAAAACCAAACAAACCAAAAAACTAACAAAAAAACCCTCTTTCACTTCGCTTAGCTTGACATCCATATTTCATGAAGCAACATCTATTCAAATATTGTTCTTAAATTTTCTGTAGCAATGTTATATATGGGTATTTGTGGGCAATAATTCTGTCTGGGAAAAGGCACTGGTTCCAATAGAGTTTGTTGGATTGAGGTTTACATCGGTAGCATGGGAATCACTCCTGCATTATTCCCTAGAAGACAGCAAACTGAACAGCACTGTTATTTTGTACTCTTCTTTTTCTGTGGTGTTTAAATAGAAAGTATCTGAAGATAAGTCTCTGTCCTGATAATATTCTTTTAAATATAAAGTTTTATGGACTATTATGTGGGTGGATTAAATGATTACTTTGTTTTTAATTGATTAAGAGTTTTGGAGTATAAACTCATCTTGAAGAGACTCTCTAAAATCAGCATTTTGGGGACATCGCTGTAGTAGAAAGGAAAATAGAGGCAATGCATATGTTATGTTGTCATAGGATTTTAATTTCTTTTACTAGGTCTTTATATTTTGAAAGCTTTTCTGCCCATGTCATTTAGATATTAAGAATTATTGGTATGATGACAACTATCCAATGTTCTTCTTTAATTTTTATTGATCCATGTTGTGCCCAGATTGTTGTGGGCAACAGCTCTGTCTATAATGGTGCTTCAGCTCAATTACAATCTATTGTTTGAATTTTCAAGCCTATTTTGAGGTTTGCTTTTGCAGCATGAGGTTTTGTTATCTGTCTGGTTATAAAGGCTAGTGAGCTTTTGGAGTATAATTCTAGCTATCTAACCATGTCTTTTTAGGTAGGTGGTAGATGGTAACATTTCTATGGCCTAAAATTATTGTGCTGCATATTTTCTATCACTTCATTGCCTAATCTTCTAGCAATCAATTAATTGGGATGCTTTTTAAAAAAAAATAATTTCTGGTAGCAGCGCTATCACCCTGAATTAGTATATAAAATCCATTTTTATTCACATATCTTCATGACAATCATTTAATACTTATTTTTCCCACATTTTTTCTAGTGCTTATGATTGTCACCCATGGAGCGCCTTTTACTTCACTTCTGCGTCTTAAACATTTCTTTGGATCCTTCTGGAGAAAAGCTACTTTTAACTATATTTGACAAATTTGGAGGCATATATCTGTTCTCAACCTTTACTATTACTCTCTAAAGTGAGGTCTATTTGTTTTAAAAGTAACCCATAAATTTTAACCTGTTTATCATGTGCTGTGAAGGTGGGGTGGGAAAAACATTTATTAATTACTCATTATGTGCCAGATATTCTGCTAAAGTTTTACAAATATATCTCATTAGGAGGTACAGTGGACCTGAGTTCAAATCTAGCCTCAGACACTTTAACACTTACTAGCCGTGTGACCTTGGGTAAGTCACTTAACCCCAATTGCCCTGCCCTCCTCCCTCCAAAAAGCAAAAACAACAACAACAACAACAACAACAAAAAACCCAAACCAAAACCAAAACAAAAAACAAAAAGCAAACAAACAAAAAAACAAATATTATCTCATATGATCCTTATAGCAATCCTTCGAGGCAGGTCCTATTATTATTCTCAACATACAGTTTATGAAAACTGAGTTACATGACTTGCCCAGGGTCACATAACTATTAAGTGCATGGTTTGAAGCTGAATATAAACTAAGGTTTTCTAGATTTTAAGTCCAGTGCTCTACCCACGGTGTCACTTAGCTGTCTATGATAACAGATACTAATTTTCTTCTTTTTTGATGAGAGCGTAAATCTTTCTATGGAGACTAAGTAGTGCAATGAATAGAGTGTCAGGTCTGGAATCAAGAAGATTCATCTTCCTGAGCTCAAATCTGACCTCAGACACTTACTAGTTGTGTGAACCTGAGCTAGTAACTTAACCCTGTTTGCCTCAGTTAGGAGAAGGAAAATGCAAACCACTCCAGTAACTTTGCCAAGAAAACCCCATATGAGATCACAAAGAGTTGGATATAACTGAAAAAACAACTAAACCATAAGAACAGCATCTTTCTAGAACTGTGTTGGAGTTAATGACCCTGCCTGTCCTTGACATTGTATGGCTTTTTGTTTGGATGTTGTTTATATCTGGTTTTGTTTTTTGGTTTTTGTTATTTTTTGTCCATTTAACCATGTCAAAACTATATACCAAGCCTAATATTACAAAGATGTTAATTGCTCTAAATGTTTTTTTCCCCACCATTCCCTTTGACTTTATGATGCCAGTCCACCTCTTGACACAGTCTCAATTTTTTCTTTCATCATCTTATGCTCATTGTATCTCAGAAGATCAAAGTATTTGGAAGAATTGTCTTCATTAAGTGGTTTAACATCTAGATTCTGACTCAGCATCTTCAACCTCTATTATCTCTTTGCATTTATTTAACAGATAGACTTATACAACCCAAATTAAATTGTGATACCATTAAAGAAAGACTCCATGATAAACTTTGATTTTGATATGGTTTTCAACAGAACCATATAATTGGATTTCATCTATACAAATCAACCAGTTGGTATGCTTTTGTACAATGAACTCATTTCAGCATATTCAATTCTATTCAGATGTGATGGTAATGGGATTTAAGGTTAGACAGAACTATAATAGGCTTAGATAATCTTCCTGTAAGATTGTATATATTATTGGGTTGGTGGCATGTTTTGGAGAGGTAACAGTTTTCCATGTAGATGTAATGTACTATAGTTTTCTTACTATGCTTGAATCTATTTCATATACTTGCAATACATAAGCCATGAGTACAGAACTGAATCAAAGGTTTCACAATACCCAATAAAGTTGGTGTAATTGTTAGAATGTTTTTAGGTAGCTTATTTAATAATCTTTGAATTAATAATGAGTTGCTTTTCATACCCCTAGAACTTTCTAACATATCCTTATTTTGCTCCTCAGGCAATATGTTCTTTTATTTTATGTGTTTATGGGGTTTTTTTGGAGTGAATCAATAAATTTTTTGGCTTAAACAAACTTTTAATTGGACTATGTAGAGAAAAGTAACATGTATTTTCATCTGTTGGTAATAATTACATAATACCTCTTGTTTAAAAAAATGTAGTTAGACTTGCATCATAGAGGATAGTAGAACAATGTTTCATTAGTAATTCATGTGCCACTTTCATCAATTTAAGACAACAGCTATGCCTCACATCTAAACCTATTGGTTTATAGTTTTTCAGAGATGCTAAAGTTTCAGACACTGTCACTGATGGAATTGTTCTGGTGTTCATTATATTAGTTTTTATATTTGAATCTTGGCGAACTTGTTCTCCATGGATCACTTATCCAATCCCAAATGCATAAGGTTCATTGTATAGTATAATCAGTATTTTGAACTATCATCAGGTTATTAGGAATCAGTTTTTAAAAAGCTTTAGTACAACAAGTAATTAAATATCTGACAGAAAGCAAAAAGAAAATTATGAGGTCTAGGATAATGAATCTATTTGATTATAGTAGTCTCTATGTCTTCTCTGGAAGGATAACTAAGAAAACCAGGAAGAGGGATCCCACCATGAAGTATCTTCATTAGGGTGTGTGGGGTGTTCAGGGAGGACTAGCACCTTGGCTGTGAGGGCTAGCTAAGCCCTTCTTAGGGCTCCTCAGTTACTTTTGGTGTCCATATTCACCAAATTCTTACCTGTGGCTCCAAGAAGCTGTAGTATATGCAGTGGCCGCACACTGTAAAGCCATCTTGGCAGGTGGGATAAATGAGATTGAGGGTAACCAAAGGGCCTCAAACCTATTGGTGAGTTAGGGGGATGTCTACCTTACTCTGGAGGAATGGTCAGATGAGAACAATTTGTTCAATGGCCATAAAGATAGTTGAAGCAGATGCTATGGAGTGCTCAGAACTTGGTCAGACATTGAAGATGCTAACATCATTCACTGTATCCCAAGCCATCACCAGAACTCCTTACTTTTTTATCTTCCCACTGGACTTCAATGACTCTGGAAGAGAGAATGAGGCTGACAACTTTGTGCAACTCTGCCTTACTTAAATCCAATTCACATACAAGTCATTACCCCGTGATGTCATTTGTCCTCTTCAAAATGAAGGACAAACAACACATCAGTGGTAGGTTGGCTTCCCATTTTATGCTTAATATAACTAGATTTTTTGTTGTATTCAACCAAATAGATAACCAGAATGTTTCTACCTCCTCGTTTTGGGGGAGTTCATTATTTCTTTAAATTTCTTTATATCTCAAATCTTTTCAAGTATAGTTGTTATTGTTTTAAATTTATGTTGAATCGTTTTGTTTTGTTTTGTTTTGTTTCATTCTTTGCTCTGCATCCACTCCTATCACCTTAACTTTTGGGCTTTTGCTTCCATTTGTTGATCAATAGTATCAAGAAATTTTGATATACATTTTTTCTAAATTCTATTTAGAATATTTCTTTTTTTATTGCCTTTTATTGAGCCTTTTATTGGTGTTTCAATTTGCTATTGCATGTGCTAATATTTTTTTTCTGCAGGTTTTTAATAGTCATCTTGAGTCACTTCTGCCATAGCAGTATTTGACAATTATCCTTAAGGGTATGCCTATGAAACCCAATCTATCTTACTATAGTCCTTGCCACTATAAATACCATATAATATTGTGTTCAGGTCCTGAACAATTTTATATTCTATATATATTTTATGTGAATTGATCAAATACTGATAATTATAATAGATGATACCTTTTTTGAATTGTTCTGCTTTTGAATTATTTGGTCTATTAGAGGTGTTAACATTCTTTGTGTCATAGGTATCTTTGACAGTTTGATGAAACCTACTAGATCTTTCTCAGAATAACGTACTTAAATGAATTAAATAAGATGCATCATATTATGTGGGAAACAAATGAAATTGAAACAGTTACTGAAAAACATTGAGTTCATGGACTCCAAGTTAAGAAATGCTGGCCTATGAGTTGGGCTTATGCCATCCCATTCAAAAAAGGAGTTTTCAAAATTTCACTTTAAGAATGTCCATTTCCCTTTCAAAATCAGTTGAGACATCAACTTTATTGTGTATATACATTTCACTGTTAGGTAGATACTTCTGGAGTTTTTGTTAACTATAGATTTTCAATGCCTCTGGGTTCTTCAGCTTTTCTCTCTTAAGGTTTAAGTAACCCATCAATTTCCACTCTTATTTCATCTAATCTCTGTTTAGGAATGGAGTTATTTCCTAGGATTGCCCTACATTGATCTATAATATCTTGTTGTGTAGCTCGGAGCTGAGGATATTGTTGTCAAAAAGCTGGAAAAAGTCTTAGTCTATAATTGCAAGATCTGCTTTCAATTTTGTTATGAAGCAGTATCGGTGCATAATAAAAACATTCATATCCTCCATTTCATGTTCAGTGATAGTTTGACTACTTTAATGGTCTGCACCATCTGCACTGAAGCATTTCCATCAGTTGGAGTATTGGCATTTCTGATTTGTTCCAATGTATTTTGCCTTCTTAAAGCACTAGAACATAAAGGAGGCCTGTGGTCTACGTCATAATGATGATCACAATGTTTCTGAGGTTTGCCAGGCAGGAAACCCTATGCCATCCTGTCTATTTCTTAGATTCATGATAGCAGTTATATCATATTAGCCAGAGAGCTAATCTAATCACTTTTGCTGCCTGTACCCCTCCAATCAGCATTTCAGAGTTCCTTTCAAGTTTTCATATTTACTGTATTAGTCCCAGGACACATAGAGCTCCCATTGATCATCACCCTAACTGGTATTCCCTTACATTGTCATTTTCTGCCTCCCCAACTCTTCCTCTCTACATGGATTTGTGGGGGCTATGTTTTGTTGTTGCTTATGTAGGATCCCTGTCATAAGCTTTTTTTTAAAATAACACATTTCTTAGAACAATGATTTATATGAAGTCAGGACTCGATAACAACTGATTAATTGATCCAGGACTCAAGGAGGTAACAGGTCAGTGGTTAAAGTGCATTCCCAGAGAGGAGGCCTTGAAGACATACCTCCCTCTAATCCTGCCTGCTCTGCATTTGGCTTTAATCATTATCTTTAGGCATAGGATTTCTTGAGCCTGAACATCACCCACGCTTTTGAGGAACGGGAGGTAGGAAGGCTTTTCTCCCCTTTCAGTTCAAATTAATTAGGGCTTTAGCTAGCACTGGAATCCAAAGTCAGTGGCATGGGGTTGAGTGCAGGCAGGTGGCAAAACAATTTATGCAAGGCTTTTCTGTCTGAGGTGTTAAAGTTGTTTTGTTTCTTCTTCAGTATCCAAGCTAGGCCCTGGAATAGAAAAGCCTATGCCAAAAATAGTGAAACTGTCTTGTTCAAATCTTCATCATTGTCACTAAATATGACCCTACAATGAGGTTCAGATAGATGGCTCCTATCCCTCCCTCTCATTTCTCCATTCCTTTCTAATCTTAGAACATAGAACGTTAGAATATAGAATGTTAGACCTGGAGTGGTTCTTAGAATATAGACTATTAAAATGTAAAATACAGACTAATAGAGCCAGTAGAGAAACTAGGAAGTGAAATGTAGAAGAATGTTTGAATTGAAATGGTCCTTCAGAGAGTCTAGTTTTACAGATGACAGCACTGAACTTCCCCTTCAGATGTGGCCAATGAGTGTTCTCCCTGCCTCATCTGTAATCACTACAGCCCAGTGCCCACACGTATACCTTTACGAATTGGCCCATCCAAAGCCAGCACCGCCAGAGTGAAACATAACATATCGCACAGCTGATTTAATGGCCTTTAAAAGTCCCATCCGGAGCCTCTCAGAAGCCTGGTCTCATCATCCTGGTGCTTGGCGCTGCTCATAAAGCTGTCACTATTCATCTCCACCCACCATCCTGATGGTGTCAGGGTCAGCCATCAGGGAAGAATGATGTATATTTCACTGGGGGGGATCTGGTCCGTTGCTGCAATATCCTTAACCCTGATTCATCAGCCCTCCCTTATCCCTTGCAAATGATACCATCCAAAAAGTCGAGTGCTGTGGTCTCATGGCTTCAATTATCTACCATTTACTGGCAATACTGACTTTCTTTGCCCCGATTTGGAATGTTCATTCCTGATCTGTTTTGAGTCACTGCTTGAATTCCAAAACCATTGCTACCTGTCTCTCTGTCTAGTCTTTATTAATCCATGTACATCAGTGTCTTTGGAAGTGTTCCTTTTCATGTGTGAACCAGATTTTCTTACACTGCATTAGAGATGTGGGCCTGAGGAAAGCATAGTGTTGTCATCATTGGACCTTAGAGCTAGAAGGGACTTTCTAGGCAATTTAACTCGATTCTTTCATTTGCTAGATGAGGAAACTGAGGACCAGGGATGGTGATAATGATGATTTATACAGATCATAAGAATCATAAGAATTTGGGTTATATGAAATTTTTGGATATTACTTAATTCAATCTCCTCATTTTAAAAATAAAGAAATTAAGGCCCAGGGAAGGGAGAGAGACTTAAATCCAATATCACTGATCAGATTGCCTCCCTCCTTTTACATCCGTGATTTCATTTAATCCCCAGAAGACTTTGCTAAACTTGGTATTAATATTTGGTACAAATGTTTGGTGCAAACATTACCCCCATCTTGCAGATAAGGATCAGACTGATCAAGGACTTACAATGCTTAGCTATTAAGTGATCGAGGTAGGATAAAAATTCAAATTTCCTGACTCTAATTCCACTATTCTTCCTACTGTCCCACACTGCCTTTCTTTCGAAAAAAGATTAACCAAGATTCATGAAGACTCCCTGTAGCCACCAAAATGATCACTTTTCTCATCTGTTAAAACTATCTCCAACTTTCAGTGGCCCAGTGAGTGCCACATGCTCATTGATCTTCTCTACATAGGTTCTTGAGGTACTGCTCCCATATCAATAAACTCCCTACTGCTTTTCTGAGTTTATCAAAGGATAGGATATCAATACAGAGACATTATGAAGCAAAAATCGACAAGATGTGGTGACTGATTGTATGGAAGCGAGGCAGGGAAGAATGGAGGATCTAAAGATGTTTGTCAGCCTGGTTGATCAGAAGAATAATTTCATTCAATTCAATATGCTCTTATTAAGCAATTTTAATGTGGAAAGAGCACTGTGCTCAGCACTGGGAAAGATATAAAGATCACTATGTCAAGATGTCCATGTTGATGGAGTTTGTCACCTCATAAATTGATGCCAATTGGAGAGATACCATGATAAAGTATATACAGAATTGGCCTCAGAGTCAAGACCTGGGCTCATATGCTGCTGCTGATGCATGTATTGACTGTGTGACCGTAGGTAAGTCACTTAACCTCTAAACGCTCAAGACACCACTCTCAGACTTTAAGGTGCCACTTATATTGGTACTGCATACTCCTTATGCAGTAGATCTTGTTTCAGTGAAATCACAGATTCAAGTCCTATCCCTGTTAGATTACTCTCCAGGCAAATATGTATAAAGGTAAAATTAGGGAGAGAAGGTTTAAAATTCAAATTTAGACATTATAAATTTTAGTTAGTAGGCTAGCACAGCATTATAGATTTAGAGGTAAAAGGGATCTTTTAAGGAACTAGTGTGATCCCTGTTATATGGAGGAGATTTTTTTCCCTAGACAGTGTTCTCCAATAGTTCAGGTATGTGTAGTTATGTCTCTTCAAGTAGACTGCAAGTTCAGAGTAGGAAGATTGTCGTATACTTCTCTTAGTCCCCCATCCCCAAACACAAACACACACACACACACACACACACACACACACACACACACATACACCAAGGCCTTGAGAGCTTGTTGTACTTTGGCTGAATGATGGTGACCTATTGGATGAATGAATGAATGAATGATTTAATATTTGTTAGACATGGTGAGAAAGAAAATGGTTGGATTTTTCATCCTGGAGAAAAAGTGTGAAAAAGTGTGTAATAATCTCCAAGTCTATAAAAGGTTCTTATGCAGGATACAGTAGCTTATCTCCAGCTCAAATTCCATAAGCAATAGATCTGGAAGGGAATTTAAAACATAGACCCTTAAAACTAGAAGAGACATTGGAACATAGAATGTTAGAATGCAAAATGTCCAAGCTAGAATGGACCTTAGAATATTAATGTATATTTCTATAGTGTTTTAAAGTTTAAGTACAAAGTGTCCCAAAAGTGTTGGGGCAGTTTTAATCTTTAATTGCTTCGTTTAGCTATTAAATAATAGCTGGTGAAATATTAAATAATTTAAAAACTTAGCTATCAAAGCTTAAAACTGAACTAAGACTTTTGGGACATCTTGTACTTTCCTCACAACAATCCTATATTGTAGGCAGTAAAAAGTATTGTTATCTCCTTTTTTTATCTCCGGTTGTTATTTGTTATTGTTATTAGTTGTTATTTATTATTATCTTATTTTACAAATAAGGAAACTCAAGCCAAAAGAGGTAAAGTGCTTAGTAATTATTGGAGATGGAACTCTAATCCAGTTTTTCTGACTTCAAGTGCAATGCTGTTTCCATTATACAACACTTACTATTCTAGAATATAAAAGTGACAAGAATTCTAGAAGATGTTGGATCAGAGGTGAATGGGACCTCAGAGATCATCTAAGCCACCACAACACCCACCCCACTTTTCAACTAATAAGCAAATGGAGGCCCAGAGAGGAGGATTGACTTGCCAAAGCTTACATAGTTGGCTAGTAGCAGAACTGGGCCTATAAACTAGACCTCGTACCCCCAAGGACAAGGGAAGGCCACTGTGATGAAAGAGAAAAAAGGAACAACTAAATCATTAAGGATTTGAGTTAGCTCTAAGGGAAGTCTTTTTGACTATAAAGCTATTACATATTATAATAGGTTACTAAGGTCTACAGAGAAATCACCCATGGTTTAGCTTTATGGGAAAAAAAAATCATCACTCTTCATGTGTCTGGGATGCTGTGTATAGGGCCTTGTGAGAAGGCACAGGGAAAAGGACAGGATGACCTCTCAAGGTCTCTTCTGGCTGTGGAGCATTATTATCGCCTGGATCCCTGCAGTGCCTACTAAGAAAGCTGCTTATCTTGAATTTTTCCTGATACTAGATAGTTCTGCTCCTAACCCTACCGCCTTCAAATTTCTCCCAGCAACCCAAAAGGCAGGTAGGTATTTTTAAACTCCCTATAGTGGCTCCATTATTGCTACTGTTCCCTTCTCTATAGTAAAGGGGAGGTGATCCTCCTCTAACCCTCTGGGGGTTAGAACTAAAGAGGAAGAAAAAGAGGAGGAGGAAGGGGAGGAGGAGGAAGGGGAGGAGGAGGATCACTAGTGCTAAAAGATTTTATGCTCCTTTAAAATAAAAATAAAGTAAAATAATTTAAAATAAAAACTAAATAGTTTCTCTGGGTAGGGGTGGAGGTAAAAGTGGGAAGTGCAGAGGCCATTAGAAGGAATCAGAATGCCCTAGTGGGGTAAGAGATGAAAGGGATAGGAGAAAAAAAGGCAGAGATATATTGGGGTGGGAGAGTTGGGGGGGGGAGAGACAGAGACAGAGACAGAGAGAAAGTAGTAGTAGTAGTAGTAGTAGTAGTAGTAGTAGTAGTAGTAGTAGTAGTAGTAGTAGTAGTAGTAGTAGTAATAGTTCTAGTAGTAGTAATAGAAGTGGTACTAGTAGTACTAGTACTAGTAGAAAGAAAAGAAAGCCAGAACAGGAAACAAGCATTTAGAGTCACACTTGAGAACCTAGAAGACCATATGTGACCTCGAGGCTACATGTTCCCCACCCCACATTTACTATATGTCAAAAACATTATAAATATTATCTTATTTGATCCCCACAACAAAGCCAAGAGATAGGTGCTATTTTTATCCCCATTTTATACTTGAGGAAACTGAGGCAGAAAGAGGTTATGTGACTTGCCCATGGTCGCACAGCTAGGAAGGGTCTAAAGTTGGATTTTAACTCAGGTCTTCCGACTCCAGGTCCAGCTCTCTATCCACTGGGACAACTAAAAGCAGAGGGGAAAGAGACAAAAGAACCAGAGATGGAGAAACAGAAACTGAAAGAGATAAAGACAGATGCAAAGAGAAATAGGGACAGAAAGGAGAGCAGGGAAAGTCAGGTTCTTCTGGGACTGAGAGCAGCAAAGCTGTCCCAAGAAACTAGTGGAAGATGTAAACTAAGAGAAGTTATAGCATTATTATTTCATGTCTTTATTTATTTTTCTACCAGCTACTATGCCATCTTTAGCTAAAGGGCTGCTGTAGTTCACTCCAAGCAGGAGAAGCATTAGCTGCCTCTATGACTGCTCTACTTCAATCTAAAGTCCTTGGGGAATTATTCTAAACATGCCATACAGACAGCATAATAACACCTCTGCAATCTTACTGCTGCTTTCCTGGTGGTGCAGAACACAGGAGAAGGAACTATCACTGCTCATCTATAACACTCTTTTAGTTCACTTTTCAAATGTCTGTGGGCATTCAGAATGTTAACAAAGTTTGGGCTGGTGCTTTCTCTCTCTCCCTCTCTCTCCTTCCTTCCTTCTTTCTTTCTCTCTTTTCTTTTTATCTCTCCCTTTTTCTATCTTTCTTTTTTCTTCCCTCCCTCCCTTCCTTCCTTCCTTCCTTCCTTCCTTCCTTCCTTCCTTCCTTCCTTCCTTCCTTCCTTCCTTCCTTTCTTCCTTCCTTCCTTCCTTCCTTCCTTCCTTCCTTCCTTCCTTCCTTCTTTCTCTCTTCTCTTTTACTTTATCTCTCCCTTTTTCTTTCTTCCTTTTTTCTTCCCTTCCTTCCTTCCTTTCTTCCTTCTTTTCTTTTCTTTCTTTCTCTCTCAACTGTCTGGACTCTGCAAGAGAAGGAAACCCAGGAAGAGAACTATGCCCAGGATGCCTCAGGGTTTCTGTGTATTGGCTTCTAGGCCCTGAGGCAGGTCTCCTTCAAGTGGGTAAATATCCAAGGTGCTCACTCCTTAATATTTCCTTCCTCCTTACCCCCTCCAAAGCTAACACCAGGGATAATAATAGCTCACATTTATATAAGACTTTTTATATAAGGTTCTCCTATCACAATAATTCAGTAAAGATAGATTAGGTTGTTATTGCTATCATACATATGAACCTTAGGGAAGTAAAGTGGCTTGATCTATCAAGATCATATGGCAAATCAATGATGAAGCTGGGTCCCAATTCAAGGTTCCTTTATTCCAAAGTCAAGGATATTTTTATTCCAGTTGTGGAGGCCCCCTAGGCTTTATGCTCTTTGTTGTTCCATCCTGAATTCCTAGCTATCCATCTCTTCTATTGTTATCTTTTTCTGTATCCTTGCACTCCTTGACATTCCCTAGCAGGATAAATGATCAGATCAGTACTTTGGTGGTACAGAGTTCACTTCAATCAACAAAATATTAAATTTAACAGGGCATCTGACTTAGAAGGAAAGGGTTGGTTCACCCCAGAAGGGAGATGGAAAAGAAGGAAATGCCAGAGAAAGGCTAGGCTTAGATCACTCAGTATAATAGGCCTATTCTTGTGATGTTAAGGCATTAAGTAGGACTTCTGAAGTTGGGATTTTTAGAGACTGGTGACCAAGAATCTATGTGACCTTGGGAAAGTCACTTAACTTTTCTAAATCTTAGGTCTGTCTTTTATAAAATGAGGGGATTAGATTAGATGAACTTTAATGTCCTTCTCGCTCATCCTAATATCCTTCTATATATTGGGACTAAGAGGAAAAAATGAACAGAGCTTAATGACTGGTCACAGAATACATAATCTCTGCCATGTGAGATGTCTAGCCCTCAACAAAACCAGGGCTTAACCAATGAGATTTCCATAAAAAAGCAAGAGATTAATTCCTGAATTGGCCAACTACATAGAGAACTGAGAAGAAGTGTTGTGTAAAGGACTAAGGAAGATGTTAGGATTTCCTAAGGAATTGCTATAATAAAAACTCTGATTTACCTACTTAATGCATACATCTCAAAGAACTGTCTACTGTTCTATTTTAGGAATCCCACATTTACCTGCAACACTGATATTTCTTACTAATTTGTTCCCTTTTCACTTTCTCCATTTCTTTTAATGGAACCACCATATTCTCAATCAGCCAAGATCAAAACCCCAGTCATCATTGACTCTTTCCTTGTCCTTTACATCCATGAAGGGCATGATTGCCTACATGACTTCTCTTGCATCCCCTCCTCTCCACTTCGACTACTGTTGCCCAAGTTCTAGTGCTTATCATCTCTTCTGTGCATATACACAGCCTCCAAATTATTCCCTCTGCTTTCAGTCTTTCCTGGCTCTAGTCTAGCTATCACCCATCAGCCCTAAATACTCTTCCTCTACTGCTCACAAATCTTCATGGCTCTGACTACTTATGGGATAAAATATAAATTCCTTAGCATAGCATTTAATGTTCTCCACAATCTGTCTCCAGCCTACTTACTTTCTGGCTTTATTTCACATGATTCCCCTTTACACATTCTATATTCTAGTTAATTTAAACCAGTTGCTGGTTCCCAAATTCATCCTTCTATATCCCACTTCTTTTCTTCAGTGCAGAAGATTTCCATGCATACAATGGACCCCCCTAGGCAGTTAGACAGTATAGTGGATAGAGTGCTGGCTCTGGAATCAGGAAAAC
Source organism: Gymnobelideus leadbeateri (assembly GCA_011680675.1). NCBI lineage: Eukaryota > Metazoa > Chordata > Mammalia > Diprotodontia > Petauridae > Gymnobelideus > Gymnobelideus leadbeateri. The sequence continues at coordinate 16,523 of WOXC01003974.1, forward strand.
CCAAGTTTAAATCTAGCCTCAGACACTTACTAGTTGTATGATCCTAGGCAAGTCACTTAATTGTTTTCCACCTCAGTTTCCTCAGATGTAAAATGGGATAATAATAGCAACTACTTCCTAGGGTGGTTATAAAGATAAAATGAAATCATATTTGTAAAGTGTTCATTACAGGGCAGATGCTTTAAGAAATGCTTATTCCTTTTCCAATACAGCCTGTTGAAATCCATCAAGACTCAATTCAAATGTACTTGCTCTATCTAACCTCAGATTCCCACACCTGAATCTAATATCCACCTTGATATATTTCCTTGGAAAGGTTTGAATTTCTCTGTTGCAACATCACACTCTATTTTGCATTGTGCTTATTTCAGTAAAAGTTATATCCACAACAACTACTCCCCCATTAGATTATTGACATCTTGATGGCAAAGACTATACTATTTTCAATCTTTTTATCTCCCGGCACAAAACCCAGTGATTTTGGCATAGCCTGTGCTTTTTCCAAGTGTTTGTTGACTTGAAAGGGTAATCCATGCAGAACCTTCCAGAAGTACACCTATTACTTAAGCCTTACAGTAGGTTAGAGAGAAGCAAAATTTATCTTATTTGTTCCCTTATTTCTAAAAACGATTGAACCATTTCTTCATATTTATAATAAAAGTCACTGTTAAAATACAAGGCTCCCATCACATCAGTAGTCATTTCTACAAATAGAGCACTGACGTTTTATATTATTAACATGTGTTATAAATGTCATTGATATATTAAGATTTTCAGACGATCTAACCAAAAATAGCTAAGACAGAGAGGCAGAGAGAAGGGGTGGGGGGAAACAGAGACAGAGAGGTGAGTAATTCAATAAGATAAAAGGGAACATGTTCTTGCACAATTAAATCCTGGATTCGTGAGCAGTGCAAATAAACACTTAATTCAGCTTTATGGCTTGATTTCAATTCACCAGCAAAACAAGGAACAGATACTGCAGTAACCAGGAGCGGGAGACTGCATAAATACACAGAATCATGGAATGTTAGAGCTGGAGGGAGCTTTAGAGATTGTCCATTGCCAAATATCTCATTTGACAGATGGGGAAATGAACACTAATATGAAGCATTGTTTAAGGTCTTTGTGTTTAATCCTTTCAGTTGTGTTTGATTCTACATGACCTGGTTTGGGGTCTTCTTACAAAGATACTGGAGTGGTTTGCCATTTCCTGCTCCAGTTCATTTTAAGATGAGGAAACTGAGGCAAACAAGTTAAGTGACTTGCCCGAGGTCACACAGATAGTAAGTGTCTGAATCCAGATTTGTACTCAGATTTTCCTAATTCCATGGTCGGTGGGCTATCCATTGAGCCACCTACCTAGCTGCTCTACTTAAAGTCACAAGGTGACAAATTAATGGTAGAACTACTGCTCTTACCATCATACTCATATATTCATGCATCCCTCACCCCTAACACACACATGTGTGATGGTGAAATTTTAGGCATAGTAAGAGGCAGTAGGAATTTAAGGGAGAAAAAAGACCATCCAAGAGCACCTGAACACACCCATGTGCATGGTGGCATTAGGCTGCTGGGCAATTTCTGAAACAGAATAAAACAAATACACTCCTGAGCCTCAACTGTATGGCAAAAGACTAGAACAATGGGTCAAATCTAATAAAAGGAGGCCTAATAGAAATAAATTATAATATATATCATATATAGCATATGTCTATATATGTATGTGTCTGTATATATGGATATATATCTATACCTGTGTGTATATATATATATATATATACACACAGAGGTATATATATACATATATACACACACATATATATATATATATATAGATATATCTATCTATATATATATATACACACACACACAGGTATAGCTATATATCCATATATATATACATATACAGTGATATTCGTATCTATCTATATGGATATTTTTGCTATATTCATCATTGCTCAGGCCACACCTAGAGAACTTTTAGTTTTGGGAAGGACCAAAAAGAGGTTGACCAAGATAAGAGGTGGGGCATAGGACCCTGCCCTGCAAAGACTGGTGGAAGGGACTAGAAATGTTTAGCCTAGAGAAAAGAAAGTATTTGGAGCCATTATGTCTATCTTCAAGTGCTTTAAGGTAAGTAGTCTACTGTGCAAAAGGGATCAAAAGTGTTTAGTTTCCATTGGGGGAAAAGAGGAACAGTGAAACAGACCTAGGAGCAGAAAAATAATAATAAATAAAATAAATTAAAATAAATAAAAAATGGAAGTTTCAGAAAGGTAACAATTCCGCTCAGTATATGGAAACAAAAACAAAACTTCCTAAGAACTGGAGAGCTTTAAAAGTGGAATGGGTTGCCATGGGAGGTAGTGGGTCACCCTTTGTTAGAGGTCTTCAGCTAAAGACTGAATGAACACAAATTCAGGATTTTAGAAGGGATTTTTTGATCAGGTTTTGGTTGGGGGCATATACTCAAAGACTCTGTGAAGTCACTTCCTCTCTCTGGGACTGTTTACTGTTCTGTAAAATGCAGGGCTTACACTAGGGGGTCACTCAGGCCCTTTTAGCTCTAAAATCCCATGTTCTTTTTTATCATTCTACATCCCAAGGTCCCTTCAAGCTGCAATATACTTCTAAAGAATTAAATTATTTTATTCTATGAATTCCATTTAAATTTAAAGCCTTTGCTCTTGGATTGTCTTCCCAGCAATGCCCTTGGTTTCTACCTCCTGGGAGAAAATTGCCAAGAATCCACCTGGTTACCATTTTATAAATATCCTGAGATTTGCTGGCACTTTGGTTCTTAGTCACCACTGACACTTTTGCAAGGGTAATTTGGTCGCAGAATACCCCTAAGGGTTTTAGGTCTTACTAATCCTAAAAAGGGCCTGATCATGTTGATCTATATCTCTTGCCCAGGTCTCGTCTCATTGGAGCCCAAATTACAGCCTAAGCCATAGGTGCTAATGTAAACCTCTAGTCTCTGCACATCGCAGCTGTTCAACTCCCCTGTGTTTAAAAGACTCTTTCTTTACAACTTTTCTATTATAAAATATCACATACACCTGCCACTGAGACCTGGACCATGGCAACAGTGACAAGGATGAAAACTAGAGAAAACAATAAACTCAGAGAGGAAGGAAAACGCTGACATTTTCGCTAGGAGTGAATAATGTATTGGAATGCTTCATTTTGTTGCAGATTGAAAGGGGCTGAAGGGGAAAGAGGTGAGAGGGGGAAGGAAGAGCAGAGATAGAGGGACACTGAAGCCCTTAGAGACAGGTATTCCAATCCAGAAAGTTATTTCTAAGACTGGGTTTAGTTCTAAAGCTCATCACTAAATTAAGTGTCAGATGCTCCAAGACCATTGCAGATACAGCCACAACATCTTTAGTAGAATACAATGCTTGATGTTGGATCATCTCCACATTTCTAACTTTGATTATTGTTTCAGTGTCTTCAGTTTCCTTTTTTCCCCTTTATTTTCTGTTTTTCCCTTCCTCTGTTTCCCAGGCATGTAATAGGTGCTCAATAAATAATACATTAGAGCTTCACAGACATGTATTGTAGAATGTTAGAGCTAGAAAAAATCTTAGAAAATAAAGTATATATGTTAGAATTAAGAGTTGGAAAAGGATGTTAGAAAAGAGAATATTAGAATATAGAATATGATATAGCCTAGTTTCCAATATCCCTTGGAGTTTCTATAGATAACTGAGATCAATTTGGTCTTTTTGCAAATTAATATACTTCCATTGTGGCTTGAGCCCCAATTCAATATCAAATGAGAGCCCTTTAAAGTCCACTTACTTCTAAACACTCATTTATTACTGGTCTAACTATTAATATAGGCAAACCACATTAAAGAATGAGTAAAAGTTTGCAATTAAAATTGAAAAGAAAATGCAACAAATATTAGAGATTTTCTCAATAACTTTTTCCCAGTGAGAGCGTTACCATTATCCTCTTCCTGAACATAGTCCAGAGAGTAAGCTATCTCCCTGATAGCTAGGTATCACCTTTGAATTAATTGAGAAGAACAGCCTTGGCAGCTTCTGCTGGCTTACTTCCTAGGTCAACAGTATGCTCATATAGTCAATCCTTGGCTCTGGTTCTCATTGGCCCAATGAAACAAAATCTTTTGACATCCTTTTCATGCACCTCAAATTTTCTTCCTTCTTACCCTCACCATAACATCCTTATACCACATGCACAGCAGAAGATGGGGATTGATGTCTTAATACTATTCCACCCTACTACCCTAGTCATCAGACCTGGTCTTTGAGATTTGGTGCCTTGAAGAAAATTAAATGTTGATGATATAGAATGTGTTTGTTGCATAGGACACGAGGAAGAATAGTTTTTCCCTCATCTGAACCATGCCAGCTGGGTGATGCAAAGGATAGAGTGCTAGACCTGAAGTCAGGAAGCCTCATCCTCCTGAATTCATATGTGTCCTCAGACACTAGCTATATGACCCTAGATAAGTCACTTAACCTTATTTACCTCAGTTTCATCATCTATAAAATGAGCTGAGGAAGGAAATGGCAAACCACTACGATATCTTTGCCAAGAAAACCTCAAATGGGTTCACGAGAGTTGGACACAACTGAAAAATGACTGAACAACACCTGACTCATTGTAGTTCAAATGTTAGTTGGAAGGACCATAGAATAAAGGACTTTAGAGCTAGAATGAATCTTTGCAATCTAGTAATTTAACCCTTCACTTTAGAAATGAAGAAATTAGCATACAATAATAATAATAGCTCACAATTGCAGTCATAAAATAATTTCCATTCAGTCAGTCATTTAAAAAACATTACTAAACAACTACAGTGTACTAGGCACTGTGTGCTAAGGGATCAAAGAGAAGTAAGAGCTGGCACTACTCTCAAGGAGCTCACAGTCCACTGGGAGAAACAACCTCCAAACAATGATCTAGACCTGTGGAAGGTAAATTTGAGATAAAAAAACAGAGAGAAGGCCCAGTATGAAGGGAGACTGAAAGAAAGCTGTTGTGAGGCAGAGAAAATGATGGTGAGAATCCAGGACTTTAGTTAGTGAAAATGCCCAAAGCTGAGAAATGGAGTGCTTTGTTTGATAAATGACAAGGAGGCCAGTGTCATGGGATCAAGGAATCCATGGGAGAAGGAGGGGTGTGAGGTGCAAGAAGATTGGAAAAGTAGGGAGGGAACAAGTCATAAAAGGTATTGAATGCCAAGCAGAGGATTTTCTATTTGGTCCTGAAGGTAATAGGGAGCCACTGGATTTTACTAAGTTGGGAGGAAGGGGTTATAGTCAGACCTGCTATTTAGGAAGATCATTATGACAGCTGAGTAAAGAATGGACTGGAGTGGGGAGAGATTTGAGTCAGGGAGACCAACCAACAAGTTATTTCAATAGTCCTGGTGTCAGGTAATGAGTGCCTTTACCAGGCATGTAGCAATGTCAGAGGAGAAAAGGGCCCTATGTGAAAGAGGTTACAAAGGTACAATCCACAGGCCTTGGAAACAGTTTGAATATAGGGGTGAGAAAGGTATGACATATTTGATAACATCCTAGACCTGGAGTCTCGAAGACTGGGATTTAAATCCTGCCTTTAAAACTTGCTAGCTGCATGAACTTGGGAAATAATTTAACTTCTGTAAACCTAAACTTCGTCATCTTTAAAATGTCGTCAATAATACCTATAGCACCTAATTCACAGAGTTCTTGTGATGCTAAAATACGATAATGTATAAAAATCACTCTGTAAACCTTACAGTGTTATATAAAAGTCAGTATTTTTTGTGGGGATCTAATGAGACAACACATGTAAATTGCTTTACAAACTTTATAATACTTTATAAATGAATGCTATTAGTAGGTAGTAGTAGTAGTATTGTTATCATACAATTTTGCTCTCATAACACATATAGGAGGTAGGGAAGAGGCAGGGATTAACATCTCTATCTTGGAGGTGAAGAAATCAAGGTTCTAAAAGATGATGAGACATATCCAAGGTCACAGAAGACAGAAGAGGGAAGGATTGAAAGGTAGTTTTTTACTCTTCATTTAGTCATCTTAGACACTTCTTAGTGGATTTCTAGCATGTCTGTAGACACAAATCTCACCATGCTCACAGATTTATTTGCAGAATAAAAACCATGGCAAGACTATGATCTGGTCATAGCAACACTAAAACCAAATAATAACTGAAAATACTTCTGTGAGCATTTAAAGTCTTTAAATAACTCTGCTTCATTCCTCAGAAAACATATACTCCTAAGAAGTCCGTAGAGCAAGTTTAATTCTTTCAGTGGATTGTATTATGGAATTGTAGGTGTGTTCTTCTGGAAGAACAACAGTAAAACATTAGCCCAAAGGTGGAACAAAGTCACACATAAGATGCAGCAGGCCTTCTTAAATTGCCTACAGTATTTAAAGGAAAATGATAATTTACTGATCAAATATTAATGAGCCTCCAAATAAGCTGCAAAATAGGAATGCAAAATAGCTGTAGTTATTTTTATATTTGGCACAATAGCTTAAAGGCCTGAAGGAAAAACTTTGGTGACAACTTAACTGAACAGAATGCTGAGAAGTACCTTAGCATCTATCAAACCTTAGTGAACAGTTGAATGATAAACTCCCAGAATTTCAGAAATAGAAGAGAGGGGAAAAGTCAATAAAGATATGTTCATTGAATGAATGAAGGAATGAGTGAACAGAAAAAAAAACACCTTCCTCTATAGTCTGTTCTAGGAGATTTCAATTGAATTGTAGGGAGTCAGCTTGGGGCAGTGGATTTGGAGTCAGATAGACTTAGGTATATATTCTATTTCTGACCTTTAACAGCTATGCAATCTTGGGTAAATCAATTTCCCCTCTTGTGGTGTCAATTTTTTCATCTGTGAAATGATAGAATTAAACTAGCCAGTCTCTGAAGTCCTTTTCAACTCTAAAATCTTGTGGTCCTACTGTGTGACCAGTCTTGTTTAAAATGCAAAAGAAATAAAAGACATTGCTCTGGCACTTAGGGAGATTCCAACTGAACAAACACCCCATTCAAATACTTAAAGCAACTCTGAAAATTCCTGTTATTTTTGTTTGTTATTTTAACCAATTATTTGCACTGAAGGGAAGAGCCCTAGAAAATTTAGTTATCAATGACTTAAGAAATGATTATCTAATAATATGACATTTCTATAGCACTAATATTTATAAAACACTTTCCTGACAAAAAGCCCTGGAGTGTTACATAGTGCTGAGCCCTTGGCACAAAGCTCTTTCTGGTCTCCAATTTAAATGGCTTCCCTCTGGGACTACCCTCAATTTATCCTCTCTATATTTGTTTGTACATAGTTGTTTGCCTGATGTCTCCTTCCTTAAACAGTGAGCTCCCTGGGGGCAGGGAATGTTTTTGGTTTTCGTTTTTATTTCATTTTGTTTTTCTTTGTGTCTCCAGTACCTAGTACAATACATGGCATATAGAAAGTGATTAATAAATTCTAGTGGATGTACTGACTATAAAGATTATAATCCTCATTTTACAAATGAGGAAGACTGAGTTTGGAGCTTGTGTTTAAATGCAGGTCTTCTGACTTCAAGTATTCTTTCCATAACGTTATACTTTCTCTAGTAATAATATTAAGAATGATGGTGTAGCAGCATGGAATCGTGCATAAAGAATTGACTTTTGGCTTCAAGCCCCTTCCTGTGTCCCATACGGGTTATGTGAACCAAGGCAAGTCTCCTAACCTCTAATGCCAGAGGCACTTCTCCAAATAATAGAGAGATTGCCAACCTTCATCAGTAGAGGGCCTATACTCCCCAGGGAGTTCCCTATATCAGTGAAATCACAGCTCCAGTCCCTCTCCCCCCATTAATAATAGCAGAACCAAACACTTCATAAATCAGTTTAAAATTTATAAGATACTTTTCTCACAAAAACTATTGGTTGGAACATCAAAGTTCATAAAAGGGGAAACAAGTTGTCCGGGACCACAGAGCTAGTAGGTGTTAATGATTTAGACTTCAAACCCAGTTGTTTTTTGTTTTTGTTTTTTTTCTGGCTCTAAGCCCAGACTTTTCTACCACCACATATAGCCTCTGACTCCAAGTCTAATGTGTTTCAACTTCCAGGCTGTCTCCTTTTCCTCTCCAGTAAAACCAGGTCCTTGTAGGATAGTGGTAGCTGAGCAGAAAGGAGACCGGCTTCAGAAAAACCATTGTTTCAACTCTTTCTTAGCCTTGGAAAAAATAGCCTTGGTTTGTGATGGACTTGTCAATTTAGCTTACATCTTTGAATGGCAAAACTCCTGGGCCCTGTGCAAGACCATGTTTCTATATAATCAGTTCATCAGGGGGTTATGGAGCTTAATTAATTACTGTTTGTAATGCAGCTTGAGCTCTACAGACGAAAGGTACCACAGAAGTGCAGAGTATCAACAGTATAGCCATGCATCAACAGAACCAACAGAAATTATATGTAGCCAGAGAAGCAAACAGGCTTAGTAGGAGAGCTTAATTAATTAAGCACCTACATCTATCACTGAGATTCCTGGCAACCACGGGTTCAAATCTCTGTGGGATTCACTCAGTTTCTCCCACTTCTAGAGCGAGACAGATGAATAGGTCACTTCAAAGACTGCCAGTGTTGGGGTCTGGAAATCAAATTGTGGATATGTACTCAGTAGTCCTCTTTTTTAGGAACCAAAATATACTATGTAGGTCAAGGGAGACAAGAGGGATATTTTATTCTGCACTCAGACCTCCTCTAGAGTCTTGTGGTCCATTTGTAAGGCCATATGCTGTATTCCATTCCAAAGGCCATATGTTCTATTAAAAGAGAAACATCGACAAAGTAGTGCTTCTCAAGAAGCAGGCAATGGGGAAGCAATATAGTATAGGAGGAAAAAACATTGCATTTGGAATCAAATGACTTGGGTTCCAGTTTTAGAACAGATACATTTTATCTATGTGAGATTGGGCTAGTCATTTGACTTTCTGGACTTTAGTCTTTTCATCTGTAAAATGAAGGGGTTGGTCTAGATCAGGTATTCTAAACTTGAAGCATAGATTTCAGGAAACCTGAATGAATAGGAATTCTAAATTATATGTATTGTAATTTATTGTATTGAATAGGGAAAGCAAATGGCATCTTTATTTTCTAAGTTCTCTAACTGAAATTCATCATTTCCTTCAATTACGAATTTTAAAATAAAAACATTTTCTGAGAAGGAGCGCCATAGCCTTCACCAGACTGCCAAAAAAATCCATAGAAGGAAAAGAGTAAGCATTTTAAAGCACTTCCTTTTTGCCAGGATCTGCTAAGGGCTTTACAAATATTATTTCCCTTGATCTGGGAGGTAAATGCTGCTCTTCTCTCCATTCAGTTTCTCCCCAGGTGAGGAAAATGAGGCAAACATATGTTAAGTGACTGGAGCATCCAGATAACAAATGTCTAAGACTAAATTTGAATTCAGATCTTCCTAACTTCCTAACTTCAAAGGCCCAGTAATCTATCCACTTTACCACTTCACTGTTTTAGCTCATAAATATGAGGAATCCTAAACTAGATGATGGTATAATTCTGTTGTTTGGGGTTTTTGTGGGGTTTTTCCCAGCTCTACATCCAGCGATTTCAAGGAGAGCAGGAATTATATCTTAGGAATAATATTTCAAGGAAATGAGGAAATTGAGCCTAAAGAACAGAAAAATTTGGGGAAGAATGCTTTATACATAGCGGGACATTTAATAAATGCTTGCTGAATTTGAGTTTGACATGAATATTTTTGGTTCAAAATAAGGGAAACCTTTCTAACATTTAGAGCTGTCCAACACAGAAAAGGCCATCTTCTAAGATAGTGAGTTCCAAACTCTTAAATGTCATTAAGGGATGTATGCTCTACAAAGGATTCCTGTATTGAGTGGGAGATTTGGCTGCAAAACCTCTATGGTCACTGACTGCTTGAAATTTATAGATTCATAAATGTTTGGACCTGAAAGAGATGTTAATGATAACATAATAAAAATGAAAAAATATATAGCCTAATCGAACTCCTTCATTTTATAACTGAGGAAACTGAAGTTATATAACTTCTTCATGCTCACACAGCTAATTAGCTAGTAATCGAATTCAGGACTCCTAAATGCAGTCATCTAGTGAATTGTGCCTGTCTTTGCTATTCTTTATATTATTCCATCGTATATTATCTTCTAGAATTATATATTTTAAGTCCTCTTAGATTCTGTAAACCTATTGTTTAGGTATAATGTCCTTCCTAACCACTTTTCCCTCATTGACCTACATTCCTTAAAACTCAAATATATATTGATGTTAATCCAGAAAGAAAGAAAGAAAGAGGGAGGGGAAAGGAGGGAAGGGGGAAGGGAGGAAAGAAGGAAAGAAAGAAAAGAAGGAAGAAATAAAGAAAGGAAGGAGAAAGGAAGGAAAAAGTAAAGAAGGAAAAGATAGGAGGGAAGAAGGGAAAGAAGGAAGGAGGAAGGAAGGAAGGAAGGAAGAAAGAAAGGAAGGAAGGGAGAAGGAAAGAAGGAAGGAAGGAATGAGGATGGAAAGGAAAGATACCCAAATGGTCATTATTATTTAACATAGGGGTTTTTAAGCTCTTTGTGTGCAATGGACCCTTGACGAAGCCTAGAAACTACTTCTCAGAATATTGTTTTTAAAAACATAAAGTAAAACACATAAGATTGCAAAGGAAACAGATTATAAGAAACTGTAGTCATTTATCTATCTGGCTGGATGACTAACTTTCTGCCTATAGATTTATGTATCTAGCTATCTACCTATTTAGCTAATTTTAAAACAAACCCTTGGAAACCAGATTAAGAACCCATGATCCAAACTGTTATTACTGTACAACCCTCATCACCAATCTATTCAGTCACAGACTGTAGTACATAAAATAAAAGGTCTTTGTATTGGCACTTTTCATTAAGCAAGACAGAGAATACACATTCAATCTGAAGATTGTCCTTCTGCCTTGGAGCAAAGACTGGGGAGAGATTGCAACTCCCTCCCCACTGGAAGAGAGAACAGCAGGCGGGGTTAATGTTTTTCACAATGAATTCTGATTTATAAAACATGATTAGTGGCTTATGAATATTCATGTGATGTCTGCAAACAAAAGGTCACATGGCTCATGCAATGGGGGAAATAATATTTAAGATGAAGCTGGCAGTTTATTTGTTAAGGTGGGAGATAGGTTCTATAAAGGTGAGGAAGGATATGAAGAGGTGACTTGAGGTGGAAAGGAAGAGGGTTCAGAGGACAGAAAGTGCACATGGGGCAATAATGAAAGGTGGAGGTTCAAAGAAACTGAAAGGGGTTGAGCAGATTGAGTATAGGTTTCCAAGGATGGATGGGAATTCTCTATGGCTATGATACAGGGGAATGAGGGGACAGCAGGAGAGATCAGGACAGGTGAGCAAGATAAGGTTGCAACTAAAAAGCAATCAGGTGGAGAGGAAGGGGGAGAGGAGAAAGGTCAAGACCACCTTGAAGTATTAAAATGTGCCAAGAGAAAAGAAAAACTTAATAATGGATTGGGAAGAAAGTTGCGAAGGCCTTTCCCATGGCATTTAAACTAATAAATATGTATTACTTTTCCGGATTGTACACTATGCATAGGGTTATTTTTGGCTTATTCAATTAAAGAGCACACCTATATATAATACAATCAGGTGTCCTGTAGGATTGATCACAGGGCTGGAATGAGGAATACCTGGATACTTTTCAAACTTTGATTCAGGTGCTAAGGCAAGGCAATTGAATTGATCTTCAAATATTGACTGAGATTGAACTAGATGACCTCTAATAGCCTTCCAAATTAAAGATAAAATGATCCTATTCCAAGAAATTATGAAAATCAATTTCTAATATTCTATGATCACTTTATGACTTTTAATTTGGTTATTAAGGAAAACAACTAGTCTCAGAAATACTTTAAGATTTTTAGTTATATGACCTTGATACTCATCTATGTCAGCTCCATCTTTCCTATATTCCCATTGCATGGTACCCTTCCCTAGTGCCCTTTGCATGTCCCATTCTATCATTAACAAGCTGTTTCATATTGTGCCTATTCCGTTCATACTACTTTCATCACCTCTCAATTACAGAAGCCTAGCTTCATGCCCACCAGAAGACAGTGCATCTCTAGCTGCTTTATCTAGAATTGCATGCACCTATGCTAGTGCTTCCCAATTCCCCAGGCCAGGAGGAGGAATAGGCTTGCTTCTTGCTCTTCACTGGCTTTTCAAGGCTCTATTTCTACCACCATCTCTCAACAACCTTCCCTCTTTTGAGAAGGTACACTCCATACATTAATAATCACCCTATATAGATCCTGTCTGTTATTTTTTACCACCTTTCAGGTCATCCCCCCTTTTCTATCAAAGTTCAGCAGTGGCTTATAGTCTTCTTTTCCTCACAACGCCTATCTTTATACTTTGGAATTTCAATATACATGTTTACATCTTCTAAAATACCCTGGCTTTCCAATCCATCTACCTTCTCAGCTCCCATGATCTGTATTCTAATTCCAACTCTGACTTACACAGGAATAGTTCTGCCCTTGATATTCTCATCACCCATATGTGTTCCATCTCTGCTATACATAATGGCCATCTCCTCTTTCTGACCATAGCATATACTTGGATCTCTCTCTGTCCACTAAACCTCCCAATATGTCCTCCTCACATCTAGCTACTTTCTCAGGCCATCATCTCTATTCTGCCCTCACTTTCCTTCCTTTACAGTATTTATCTGTAACTAAATAATTCAACCCTACACTGTTTTCTAGACTTAAATCTCTTACCATTTGTCTTATCTCCACTCAGTTTTGAAACAACAATCCTGGATCATTTGTACCTTCTCCAGTCTTACATGTGGACTGCTGAGCTAAGATGGGAGAAGATGGGTGTTGACTGAATCCAACATTTTATATTATGTAGTAGTTACCGTGACTTCATGGCTGTAGACCCATCCTCTAATTATCTGATTGATTTTGAATCTCTTCACAGCATCTGGTTCTTTTCCTTTCTTAAGCTCTACAACCACCCTTTTATTCTCCAAGAAGAGAACCTCCCCAAACACTTCATAGGAAGAACCTTAATTTATCTACAGCAAGTGCCCTCTTTTGTCCAACTCAATTCATTTTACTAAACATTTTTAAGTGTCTATTATGTCCAAGGTATTGTGCTAAGCATTGGGGATATAAAAACGGGCAAAATAAAATCCCTATCCTCAAGGAGTTTACAATCCAATGGAGTTGGTCAAATGAAAACGAAAACAAAACAAAGCAAGCTATATCAAATAAATAGGAAATGATTAACAGAAGGAAGGCACTAGAATTAAGAGGGGTTATGGAAGTTTCCTATAAAATGTGGGGTTTTAGGTGGGTCTTAAATGAAGCCAGGGAAATCAGAAGTCAATGGAGATAGGAAAGCATTCTAGTCATGGAAGACAGTAGAGAGCTTGAGTTAGGATAGATAGACTTTAGAATAATTAGCATAAATATGGTAATAAAATCCATGAAAGCTGAAGAGATCACCTAAGGAAGTAGTATAGAGGGAGAAGAGAAGGGGACCCAAGGCAGAACTTTGAGGGATACCCACAGTTGGAGGGTATAATATCAAGGAGAATCTAATAAAGGAGACAGAGAAGGAGCAGTCAGATGGGTAGGAGGAAAACCAGGAGAGAGAGGCATCCTCTAAACCTAGAGAGAATAGAGTATCAAAGTGGAAAGAGTGATCAACAGTGTAAAAGGCTGCAGTAAGGTCAAGGAGAATGAGGGTTGAGAAAAGGTCACTAGATTTGGAAACTACAAGATCATTAGCAATTTTGGAGGGAGCTATATTTGGAGGAATGATAAGGTAGGAAGGCAGATTGTAAGAGGTGGAGGAGAGCGTGAAGGGAAAAGAAAATGAAGACACCTTTTGGTGGCCTTTTCAAGGTTGTTGTTCATGCCTCTTTCTTAAAGAGGACCAATGACATCAAGAGGGTGATTTCTTGATGTGCATAAATTGGATTTAAGTGAGGCAGAGATGCACAAAGTCATCAACCTCCCTTTCTCCTCCAGAGTCATCGAAACCCAGTGGCAAGACAAAAATCAAGATGATTGGTGATGGTCCCCCTTTTCAAAGAGTTTTAACTACAAAGAGCAGAAGAGAAATAGGATGATAGCAGGGACTGAAGGATCAAGTGAGGGTTTTTTCACATTAGGGGAGACATATCCATGTTTGTAGGCAGTAGGAAATAACCTAGTTGGAGGGAAAGACTGAAAATAAGTGAAAATGGTAATGACAGAGGAGGCAATCTGCTGGAGTAGGCAAGATGGAATGACATCATTTGAACAAATTGACTCCACATTCTAAATCATCGCAAAATCATCCCCTGTTCTTTTCTTCTTAGTTCTATTCTTGGAGATAGACATGACTTTGAAAATATCCACTACTCTACATGTTTTAATCCCATTTCCTCCTATTACCCCTAGGGGATTGTTCCTTTGAATAACCTTTCTTTCACTCCTTTAGTTATCAATCTCTCCTTATACACTTGTTTTATCATATCCCTTATAATAATGCCCAGATCTCTCACATTTTAAAAACCTTTATTTGATCCTATCACCTCCTCAAGTTGTTGTCATTTATTTCCTTTCATTTCCACAAATTCCTGGGGAGTAAAGGGATAACAAAACAACACTAACTACATTTGTACCTTCCACTTTCTTACCTCCCACTCACTTCTTAGCCTTCTGCAATCTGGCTTTTGACCTCAACACTCAATTAAAACTTCTCTGTCAATGTTAGCAATTAACTATTAATTGACAAATCTGATGGCTTTTTCTCACTGGTTTTTAATTTTTTTTTATTTTTTTACTTCTCTGCTGGCAAATGGCTTTGTAAACCACCCTCTCCTCTCACACACCCTTTCTTTCCTGGGTTTTAATGACAGTGTTTTCTCCTGGTTCTTATACTTCTTATCTAGCAGCTGCTTCTCAATTTTATTTGAAGGATCATTCCTGTCCCTACCTCTGTGTGTAAGATGCATGCCAGTGGTCTGTCTGGGGTTCTCTCTCTTTTTTTTTCCTTTCTCTACAATTTCTCTCCTAGTGATCTCATAAGCTACCATTTGTTCAACTCCAACCTCAATGATGATGAAAATTCTGATGCAAGAGATAGAGACAGACAGAGAAAGACAGACAGAGAGAGAGAGAGAGAGAGAGAGAGAGAGAGAGAGAGAGAGAGATTCAGTCCCCAAATCTTACTAGAACTTACTGGAACTCTAGTCCAATTATCACTAACTTCCTTTTGGATATCTCTAGTTGGTCCTACAAGCACATCAAATTCAACATATCCAAAGTATAACTATTTTTTCATTTTCTTATTACAACATCACTGTCCTAGTCACCTAGGTTCCCAACCTCAGAGTTATCCTCAATTGTCCTCTCCCATACCCTTCATCTGTAATCAGTTCTCATTTTCTACCTGTACAATTATCTTTTGAAATTTTCTCATTCTTTCCATTCACACTGTCATCATTGTAGTTCAATGCCTCATCATCATTCATAGTGAATACCACAAGAGTTTACTCTACATTGGGAATTGCCGAATGATGCTCCAAACCTTGTTGCATGCACTGACATTCTTTGCTTGCCTCCAATCCAACATGATGAACTTGTCATATCTGGGTTTCAACCATGGTGACTCAATGTTATTAGTATATGATCGTGAAAAGTCTTCCAATTAACTTCAGAGGCAGAAAGACTGATGACTCATATGAATGTATACCAAAGGTTCCAGCACTTGATCTCTGATTCCTTTCCTTGGCAGCTTCTGGGTGAGGGATATGTCTGTGAGCTGCCAAGTATGGGAAAAGGAATTGCTGCATTTCCCATATAGTTTTCATGTGTCCATAACCAAATGCTGCTTCCATATCATTTGTATTTATTCTTGCTTAAATTTAGTTGAACAAATGTCCTGAGATGGAAGTCCACTGGCAGCAGATAAAACTTGGGAAATCCATCAGAGCCATGAGAGGATGCTCTCACTGGCAGATGGAGTTCATAACACCCTATGAGAGTGCTAGTGACTGATAATAAGAGAAATGCCTGCAGATGGAGGTGAAAAGATAGTCCCTATGGATGGCAACAGCTTCAGGGATCATCACCCCCTTGTGATGGAAAGAAAGCTGGCTTAGAAAAGATACCAATCTGCTAAGCTTAGAGAGCTACACTTAAAGGGACTGCAATGAAATCTCCACTAAAGGGAAAAAAGAACTTCCATGTTCAGGAATACAGACTTTTCTACATTTTCTACAAGGCTTTTCTATACTTGTGCTTCAGTCCTTTTAAGTTTGATTCCTCTATCCCAAGTCCTAAGTGTGTGTGTGTGTGTGTGTGTGTGTGTGTGTGTGTGTGTGTGAGTGTGTATGTATGTGTACTGGCAAGCAAAGTAGTACTTTGCTCCTTGTTTCAGCTATTCAAGTGCCTTTGAGCCTTACTTGTGATTATATCAAGTTTTTGTTGGAAACAGTTTACATTGTGTAGCCCTTAATAGGTCTAAGGGAGCTTGGAGACTTTACCTTCCCTTAATAGCCCTAACGTCACCACATGGAGCAGACAGTGGGAGGAACTTGCTGAAAGAGTGAAACAGGAAGCACAGAACAGATAGGAGCAGAGCATATAAAAGCTCGAGCACAAGCTGGGACCAAACAGAACCGAGAGAAAGGATATCTGTGATGTCAGTACGCTGTCTGTTGTTCTGTGTTGATGTTACTTTGTCAGACAGAAGCCCTGTCTGTTGAATTGTGTTACTTTGTCAGACAGAAGCATTCTGTCTTTTGACTGTGTTACTTTGTCAGACAGAAATACTATGTTGATTTCTCAGACAGAAAGTGAATTAATATGATAGTGCCAGCAATGTGTGTGGATATTGTCATAACTCT
This sequence comes from Gymnobelideus leadbeateri, assembly GCA_011680675.1. Classification (NCBI taxonomy): domain Eukaryota; kingdom Metazoa; phylum Chordata; class Mammalia; order Diprotodontia; family Petauridae; genus Gymnobelideus; species Gymnobelideus leadbeateri. The sequence continues at coordinate 33,482 of WOXC01003974.1, forward strand.
GTTAAGCTTAATTGTGTAAATATTGTTGTGGCTCTGTTAAACTTTGTTTTCCTAGAAACAGAAATTGTGAAGAGCTTGGAGTAAAGCAGTTCCCATGTGTTTCAATTGGAGGAATACCTACCTGTAAACTCAGGTAACAGTCAGATGAATCCAGGCAAGAGCTGGGAGCATGGAAGAGAAGCAATGGAGTTAGGAAGTGAGCCTTGAGTTAAGATGAAAGGAAACTTTTACTTGGGTACTCAGTGCTGACCGATGATAGTATAACTTACTTGACCTAGGGGTGGATAGCCTTTGTACTTTCCACTACCCCTTAAGGATGATTGCTTAAGGATGATTATCCCTTAAGGATGATTGGAAGCCAGTCTCAAGTCAAGATGAAAGAAGACTTTAGATGGATACTTTATATTGATTGAGGAGATTGTGACTTACTGAATGATGTGTTTTGTTTAAAACTATGTGGCAACCTTAGTATTAAGTTATTATGTTATATTGCTGTGAATGTTGTACTTTAATTTCTTGAATGTTTTCCTTTAGTTTATTGCTGAATAAATACAGAGTTCACTCTATTATGAAATTAGATGACTACAGTTATTCATAGCAGCAGCCCTCAGGAGAGGTGCTCATGATAGGCTTTATAGTGTGTGCATGTGTATGTGTATGTATGTATGTGTGCTTGTATGTGTGTGTATAGGTGTATTCACAAGGAGAGAGTGTACCTCAGGATTTGTTTATACTTTCTCAGCAAATATTTTCTTTCTTTAAAATTTTTTTCAATTAATAAAACATTTTCTCTCCCTCCCACCTGACCCCTACTAAGCCGGGGGGAGGGGGGGACCCTGGAAGCATAAATGCATTGCCAAGTATATAAAAAGTGTCATATTGCCCATGTTCATTTTTTTTTCTACTAGTGGAAGAGGTATCAGTGGAAGACCATACAATGGGCTGTGATCATATGATAGGAAAAGGTACTTGTGGGCCTTGCCCCTTTGTCTGGGTCCCTGAAGCTGTAAAGCCAAGCAGGAGAAGCTTTCCAGAGGACTGCTACTGTGAACAGCTTTCATGGTTCTGATTATACAGTATAGTAAACTCTTTATTTATTCAGTAACAAATTAAGGCAAATCATTAACAGAAATTAAAATACAGAATTTGCAATGTTATGGCTTAACAACTTATCACTAAAGTGGCCACATAGTTTTCACCAAAGTAGTCACATAGTTTAAACAAAGCGTATTAGTTTAGTAACTCAATCATTCTTAAGGAGGCAAGCCTCCTTAATTGAGACAATATACAGACGTCAAAATTTTTCTAGCCACATTGTCTTAATCTCTTCAATCAAAAAGTCTTCTTTCTTCTTAATTGGAGATTAGTTTCCAATCATTCTTAATTAGTAAGTCCTTAACTCAATCATCTAAATGTAAAGGTCAAAGTTCTCCAACCCTAGTAAATTATGATCTTCCCAATTTGCATTAAATACCCAAGGAGAGGTCTTTTCATCTTGACTCAAGCCTGGCTCTCCACTTCCATGGTTCTCCTTCCATGGTCCCAGCTTCTGCCAGCTCCTTGTTGTCCAGCTCCTTGTCTAGTTCCCGTTCCATACTAAAGCTTACAGTGTGTAGTATACCTCAAGTCCTTCACAGTTTCTGTTTCTGGGAAGATAAAGCTTAACAAAGCCACAATAACATTCATGCACATTGCTGTGCATCAATTATCAATTCACTTTTTGCCTGTGAAATCAACATAGACCCAACAACAAGGTCTGAAGAATCAACACAAATCATCAGCATAGTCCCAGGACCTCTGAAATAATCAACATGTCCATGATTTCTGTAAACATACAACATGAAAATCCTCTTTTAGGGCTTCTGAACCAGCAGCAAGGTCCCAGGCTTCTGTAACAACAGCACCATCCTGTATCAGCAGATGAATCTGACAAAGTAACATCAAAACAGACAGACAAAGTACTGGCACCACAGCCATGCCTTCTCCCAGTTCTCCTCTCTTCTCATTTCTCAGTTTTTCTAAATTCTCAGTTCAGTCCTCAGTTCTTATTTCTTTTCTCAGTTCTCAGTTCAGTTCTCAGTTCTCTTCCCTCTCTCCAGCAGTAGCAGCCCATCCTCCAGATGCTTGCTCCCAGAAGTTCTGGCCTCTCTCAGCTTGGGCTTTACCTTATATATGGTATTAGCTCCTCCATGTTCTTCCCCTTCCTGTTACATCAACAAGTCCATCCCACTGTGGGATTCACAAGTTCTGGGTCTTAATACTTGACACAGTAATGAACTTGGAACAAGGTGCTAAGTAGCTGTTTGATTGCAAATACAAAGGGATCTTTAAATTCCATTACTATTACAGAAGCCAGACCAGAATAAAGGATTTTGCTATAACAATGACAATGAGGAATCATATGATGATAGAGAAAAAACAGCACCTGTATTTGGACCTTAGCAGTCCTCCAGTAAAGATCCTCAGAACTCATGAACCATAGCTCAACTATGGCTGATACAGATGAGCAGATCATATTTTCATTCTTTCCTTGATACGACAACTAAAAACATCATTGATATGTCATCATTGGATTCCTGGGATATGCAATAGCATGAGTGTATAGAACCTTGTACCAGCTTGGTCATCTTAAATAATAATTTAGAATTAGCTGAAAAAAGCTGCCACCATTCTGTTCATTTCTGGGTCAATTCTACCAAGTGCTTGCCAAAGACTGTACCCTCTGAAGACTTGCAAGTAGTCTCCAGGATAGCTGTCTGTAATGGTAATGGGAATTTGAAGATCTTCCCTGCTCCTTAATATGCTGAATATAATCATATGGAGCCTATGGTGGAAGGAGCTTGCTGAATATGTGGAAAAGGAAGGATGGAACAGAGCCCAGAAGAAACCAAGAGTCAGAGCAGTTAGTTTGGAGGGAGAGAGAAGATGCAGGCAAGGAGACAACTAGTCTTGTGAGTGTATGTTTGTGGGAAAGCTATGGGACTGTGTTGCTCCCTAAGGTGATAATATGTGTGCTCAGATGGATTTGATTTTATCGTGTTGATATTTGGCCTTCTGCTGTTGGAATTTAACTTTCTGATGTCTGAATAAATGTTTTGTTTCTGTCTTATATATGGAGAGTCTGTTACATTTTGTGATTCGGAACTATGCTGCCATATTCATGGTCACTGTCAGTGCTAGGAATATTGCATTGGCACTGTATTATCTATGCCTACAATGAGTTTTCACAGATCTAGGTTTTTGTAAAAGAAGAGATGATGGTGAAGTTTGGTATTCTGTAAGGACAATTTCTGAATATCTCCCCCTCATTCATGCTTCCTTTCCCCTTACTTCATCCTGGTTGTATAAACACCTAACTTGTGCTACATCACAGAGGAGGATCCACTGATTTGAGGCCAGAGGGGTGTGTGTGTGTGTGTGTGTGTGTGTGTGTGTGTGTGTGTGTGTGTGTGTGTGAAGAGGGAGGAAGTGAGGCTGATAGTTACAAATAATGAGTTGAATTCCCCAGAAGCTGTTGTGTCATGTGACTGACCTCAGCTGAATTGCTAAGGAAATAGGAGTCAATGACAGAATTCCACTGAGGGTATAAAGAAGTTGATTGGGAAAATTGGGACTTGAGCATGATTATAATTTATTGAATAGAAAGGATGGGAGATGGAATTTGATACTGATGTCCTTGGCATAAACCTTTCATGTTAGGACCCAGGCTGATGATGAAGGATGAGGAACTGAATGTTTTTTTTTCCTTTTTTTTAAAAAAAAATTACTATTTCTTGTTCTCATAGTTTTTTTTTTTAATCTGATCCTTTAGTTTATTTGCTTTGGTTTGCCACCCTCCATAGAAGCATGACATCTATTTAAAAAATGTATGCATCATGAGTCCATTATCTCTATGCCAAAAGGTAGGTAATGTTTCTAAATGCCCTTTTCTAGAAACTAATAGAATTTTGCTTGTTCATTAATATTCTGAAGGCACATTGGATAGGAGATCATGAGCAACTGTATTAGAAATCCCAGCCAAAAGTCAGGAGAGCAGAACCAGGAGAAGTTTGTACACAATTACACACACATCGTATCTGTGATGACTAACTTTGATAGACTGGACTCCTCTCAGCAATGCAAGGTTATCAGACAATTCCAAGAGACTCATGATGAAGAGGGCTATCCACATCCATAGAAAGAACTACAGAGTCTGAATGCAGGTTGAAGCAAATTACTTTCTGTCTCTCTTGTTTTGTTTTGTTTTGTTCCTTCTTTCTTGTTGTTTATTCCATTGGTTATAAATCTTCTTTACAACTTGACTAATGTTTAGTGTGAAAATATTTGTAGAACCTATAGTGGATTACATGCTGTCATGGGGGTGGAGGGGGGAAGAGAGGAAGAGGGAGAAAACCTGGAATTCAAGGGATTGAGGAACTGAATGGTGTAAACTAAAAGTAAATAAATAAATTTAAAAAGAAAGAAATAAAGAGGTCCCAAACAGATCAGTTGGGGAAGAACTGAAGAAGTTGAGGTATATAATTATGATAGAATACTGTCATTCTATAAGAAATATCAAGTAGGATGGTTTTGGAAAAACCTGGAAAGATATATTATATCAACTAATGCAAAGTGAAGTGAGCAGAACCAGCAGGACAATGTACACAGTGACAGCAATCTTGTAATGGTGATCAACTGTGAATGACTTAGCTATTCTTAGCAATACAATGATCTTAGAGAATTCCAAAGGACTTAGGATGAAAAATACTATCCACCTCCAGAGAAAGAACTGATGGAGTCCGGGTGCTAATCAAAGCACATGCGCGCGCGCACACACACACACACACACACACACACACACACACACACACACACACACCTTTATGTTTCTTTATTGTTTGTTTTTGGTCTGTGTTTTCTTTTCTAACGTGGCTAATGTGGAAATATGTTTTGCAGGATGATGCATGTATAATCTATGTCAAATTGCTTGTCTTCTGAAGGAAGAGGGAGAGAAGGGAAGGAAGGAGAGAATTTGGAACTCAAAATTAAAAAAAAAATGACAGCATACTTTTTACATATAATTGAAAAAAAATTAAAAAAAACAACAACAATTCCATCTATCAAAAATCCTATCCTCTCAGGATATATAACCTCAAGGGGAAAAGTAGAATTCTCTTTTCTGTGAACCTGACCTATTAATCCATTGTGAGTTGCAGAGTGAGCCCAGAGATATAACTTAACTTCCAGACTCTGGTTAATGCTATTCTCTAATACATCATTCATAGAGCTACTAATGTGATATTTCCAAAGCACAAGTCTGACTATGTCTTTTTTCTGCTTAAGAAACTCGTGGCTCCCCCTTGTCCCTAGAATAAAATATAAGAACCTTTGTTTAGTTTTTTAATTTTTCCACAATTTAGGTCCAGACAACTTCTATAGGATTATTTGTTCATTGTTTGCTTAAATGAATTCTATATTCCATACAAAATGTACTACTAGCTCTTTCCCATACATTAAGTTCCCATACAATAAGTTCTATACAATCTCTTGTATTAATTCTTTGACATAGGATATCTCCCTGTGTCTTTGGAATGTACATCCCTCATCCCCCTGGAATGTATATACTTTTCATGTTTGCCTCCTCAATTCTCTTGCTTCTTTCAAAGCTTACTAGTATCTCCTCCCACAATAAACCAATTCCAAAACCTTCCTTGTTTCTAAAGCTCTCTCCTAGGAAGTTTTTTTTTAATATTGTTTCATTTTCTTATTTTTAATTTTTCTTTTATTTATTTTTCATTTTCAACATTCATTTCCACAAGATTTTGAGCTACAATTTTTTTCTCCCTGTCTTTGCCCTATGCCAAACCAAAATAACAAGCCTACTGAATACCCCTTCCCCCAATCTGTTCTCTCTTATATCCCCCATCACCCCCTAATTTTCCAGTGGGGCAACATGGATTTCTATACCCCACTGCCTATATATCTTATTTACCAGTTGCATATAAAAAAACAGTTTTTAAACATTTATTTTTAAAACTTTTGAGTTCCAGATTCTTTCCCTTATTGCCTCCTCATCTATATCCACTGGGAAGATAAGCAATTCATTATAGGTTGTACATGTGTAGTTAACCAAATGACTTCCATAGTAGTTATATTGTGAAAGACTAACTATATTGCCCTCCGTTCTATCCCATCCCCCCCAACTTATACTATTTTCTCTGTTGACCCTATCCCCTTTTGAAAATGTTTGCTTCTAACTACTCTCTCCCCTATCCTGCCCTTGCTTCTATAATCCCCTCTCTTTTCCTCTACCCCCCTATTTTCCTGTAGGGAATTAAGTATGCATGCTATTCTTCTCTAGCTCATTTTATAGATGAGGAAACTGAGGCAAACAAGGTTAAATGACTTACTCTGGGTCAGACAACTAGAAAATGTCTGAGGTCAAACTAGAATTCAGGAAGATATCTTCCTGGCTCCAGCCTGGGCACTCTACTCATTGAGAAACCTAGCTGGCCCATTCTGTTAAAAATTCTCTCATAGTTTCACTTTCTGTGTTCTGTGTTCTGACCTTCTCTGTTCCAATGCTCTGTCTTGCTCTTCCGCTCTAGGTTTTCATATTCCCTCACCTAAGGTCCTTTTATGCTGTAGCATTCAATGTTCTACCTTTTTCTCATTCAACATTTCTCTAACATTAAAGCATTCTTTATTCTTTTTTTAAAAATATTTTATTTATTTATATATAGTTTTCAATATTCATTTTCACAAGATTTTGAGTTACAAATTTTCTCCCCATGTTTCCCCTACCCCCAACTCCAAAATAGGCAAGCATAATGAATACCCCTTCCCATAGTCTACTCTGTCCTATATCCTCCCCTATGCCCCCTCTAAGTAAGGCAAGATGGATTGCTATACTCCAGTGCCTGTATATCTTATTTCCCAGTTGCATGTAAAAAACAATTATTTTAACATTTGTTTTTAAAACTTTGATTTCCAGATTCTTTCCCATCTTCCCTCCTCACCCACTACTACTGGGAAGACAAGCAATTCAATAAAGGTTATACATGTGTAGTTAGGCAAAATGTTTCTATAGTAGATATATTTTGAAAGACTAACTATATTTCCCTCCATCCTATCCTTCCCCCAACTTATTCTATTTTCTACTTTGACCCTGTCCCTTTTCAAAAGTGTGTACTTCTAACTACTCTTTCCCCCAATCTGCCCTCCCTTTTATCATCGCCCCTCTTATCTCCTTCCCCCCTACTTTCCTGTAGGGTAAGATACCCTATTGAGTGTGTGTGCTATTCCCTCCTTAAGCCAACTTCAATGAGAGTAAGGTTGACCCATTCCTTTTCACCTTCCTGCACTTCCCCTCCATTTTAACAGTTTTCTCTTGCCTTTTTTATATGAGATAATTTACCCTATTCTGTCTCTCCCTTTCTCCTTCTCCCATTATATTCCTGTCTCACCTCTTAATTTTATTTTTTAGATATCACCTCTTCCTATTCAACTGATCCTGTGCCCTCTGTCTATGTATACATGTACACACATATACACAAACTCACATATGTATTTATATACACATACATCCTCCTATACACATATTTATATATGCATACATATATATATATATACATATATATTCCCTTCAACTATCTTCATACTGAGAAAAGTCTCATGAGTTGCAATGATCGTTTTTCCATGTAGAAATGTAAATAGTTCAGCTTCCATAAGTTCCTTAAGATTTCTTTTTCCTGTTTACCTTGTCATGCTCCTCTTGATTCTTGTATTTGGGAAAGCAAGGAATATGGTCACTTCCTTACCTAATTTGATTCCTTTGATTTCTTTTTCTTCTCTAATTGCTACTGCTAGTGTTTCTAGTACCAGATTGAATAAGAGGGGTAATAGTGGACACCCTTGTTTCACTCCTGATCTTATTGGAAAGGCTTCTAGTTTATCCCCATTGCATATAATACTTGATGATGGTTTTAAATAGATGCTATCAACTATTTTGAGGAAGGCTCCATTTATTCCTATACTTTCTAGTGTTTTTAATAGGAATGGGTGTTGTACTTTGTCAAAAGCCTTTTCTGCATCTATTGAGATGATCATGTGGTTTCTGCTAGTTTTATTGTTGATGTGCTCAATTATACTGATGGTTTTCCTAATATTAAACCATCCTTGCATTCCTGGAATGAATCCTACCTGATCAGAGTGTATTATTTTTGTGATAAGTTGTTGGAGTCTTTTGGCTAATATTTTATTTAGAATTTTTGCGTCTAAATTCATGAGGGAAATTGGTCTATACTTTTCTTTCTCTGTTTTATCTCTTCCTGATTTAGGAATCAGTAGCATATTTGGGTCATAGAAAGAGTTTGGTAGGACTCCTTCTTCACTAATTTTCCCAAATAGTTTGTAGAGTATTGGAATCAATTGTTCTTTAAATGTTTGATAGAATTCACTAGTAAACCCATCTGGCCCTGGAGACCTTTTCCTAGGGAGTTCTTTGATGGCTTTTTTGATTTCTTTTTCTGAGATGGGATTATTTAGGTAATTCACTTCCTCTTCAGTTAGTCTGGGCAACTTGTGATTTTGTAAATATTCATCCATTTCACTAAGATTGTCATATCTATGTGCATACAATTGGGAAAATAATTCCTCATTATTTTTTTGATTTCCTCTTCATTGGAGGTAGATTACTTTTTATTTTTGTCTCATGTTGGTTTCTCTTTCTTTTTTTATTGACTAAGTATAATTTTGTTGATTTTCATAAAACCAGCTCTTAGTTTATTATTATTTAATGGTCAATTTCAATTTGTATCTACTTTGGTTTTCAATATTTTATTTGTTCTGAATTGGGGATTTTCAATTTGTTATTTTTCTAGCTTTTTCAATTGCATGTCCAATTCATTGACCTCCCTTCTCTCTGCTTTAATTAAGTATGCACTCAGGGATATAAAACTTTTCTTGAGAATTGCCTTTAGTGTATCCCAGATTTTGGTATGTTGTTTCATTATTATCATTCTCTTGAATGAAATTATTGATTGTTTCTATAATTTCTTGTTTGATCTATCAATTTTTTAGGATTAAATTGTTTAGTTTCCAATTAGTTTTTAGTCTATCTTTCCATGGCACTTTATTTCATATAATTTTTATTGCGTCATGATCTGAGAATGATGTGTATATTCTCCTGCTGGATTGTGGGGGTTTTGTATTGCCTGGTATAGTCTGTTTTTGAGGTATGTAGCCGCCTTTGAAGAAAGTAAATTCCTTTATTCAGTTTTTCTCCGAATCATCATATCAAATCTCTCTAGAATTCTTCATCTTAACTGCTTTCTTGTTTTATTTTGAGGGGTTAGATTTATCGAGTTCAGAGGAGGGAGAATTAAGGTCTACTAGTATGAATTTGCTATCTATTACAACACCTCTATTCACAACTATATCTGGGAATTTAGATGCTATATATAGTGCATATATATTAAGTAGTGATATTGCTTCATTCTCAATGGTGCCTTTTAGTAGGATATAGTTTCCTTCCTTATCTCTTTTAATTAGATCTATTTTGCTTTTGCTTTATCTGAGATAAGTATTGCTACCCCTGCTTTTTTTACTTTAGCTGAGGCATAATAAATTTTACTCCAACCTTTTACCTTTACCCTGTGGGTATCCCTTTGTTTCAAATGTGTTTCTTGAAGACAGCATATTGTAGGATTATAGTTTTTAATCCATTCTGCTATCCGCCTCTGTTTTATGGGAGAGTTCTTCCCATTCACATTCACAGTAATGATGACTATCTGTCTCTTCCCTTCCATCCTATTCCCTCC